>CAJOBZ010000024.1:3367500-3412500 GCA_905332375.1 Pieris macdunnoughi | reverse complement strand
GTGTGTGCTGTCGTTGTAATTGGCCCTGGCTCAGCATTATGCTGAGGAGCAGACTGTTCCACAGCGCTGGTCATTCTGCCAGAGACCACAGCAGCTAGTTTAAGCCAGCGTTCTTAAGAAACGTTTTCGTTAGTTTTTTCACCGACTACCACGAAAAATTCAATTAATTTTCCGCATCATATATTTGTCACTCACAGATAATGTCCTTTCTATTGGTAAAAAATTTTCAAAATCAGTTCAGCAGATCCAGAGATTACAGCCTTTGTAAGGGGGCTACCTCACAAACTTTGCCTCTATAAAGAATAGTGTAAATATCACAAAACAGATTGAAATGGGAGTCAATATCTCGGTTCTCCTGGTCCTGCCCTGCGATTCTGTAACTCACTTACACGCGTTCTGATAAACAATAAACTACAAGCTCCCACCAAATCATAAAATGACTGCTTCACGACTGATTTGAGAGAGACCGCCGATGCGAAAACCGCTGTGTGAGTTCGAAAAGTGAGTTACAGAATCGCAGGGCTGGAATACGCGTGACAAAATAATAATATTGTCATAAACTAATTGTATCGCTGCAAATGCTGCCAGTGTTAAAAGTACACTGCCCCTGGGACCAAACTTTTAAAATTTGTTTAAATTTTCTATTTATTAATTTTTAACTATAAATATGAAATTATATATTTTGTTTGTATCGATATATATAATTTTTTTTTATACTCTTTCAAATTATACTGAGAGACTAGTGCTTGAAAAAGGTTGGGAAAACCTGTTATTACAAGTCACCAAAACAACAGTTACTACTAATACGTTAGAACTACACAATACCGTCTGCAGCGCTATCTGCCGGGCTGATTTGTGAATCTAAACCATCCAGGCCTCCATCCAAACACATTCAAAAAAATCATTCATATCGGTCCAGCCGTTTAAGAGGAATTCAGTGTCATACACACGTACAGTAGAATTATATATATGTATATGTAAGCTATCCTATATTTTATGTTAGATCAAACTGCACACGGTGCGCAAATTTGATTGAAATCGGTTAAGTAGTTTAGGAGTCCATAGCGGACAAACAACGTGACGCGTTTTCTCTATATATTATATAAAACTGTCGTGCTAGGAACTTACGTTAGCTAGGAACTTATAACTTGAAATCTGAGATTTATGTAGAGAAAAATCACAGAAAACCTTTAAATATTTTCATTCCGGAAAACCGAACAGTCTCTGGGGTAGCATAGCAAAATGTTCCATGTTGGTATGTACTAAAAATGTAGGCTAGGCATTAATGAGAAACGAAGTTTGCGGGGGCAGCTCGTTTATATATATCAGGATATATAGCTGCCCCCGCAAAAAGCTTATATTATAACTAATAACATAATTAGCAGCATGTTCCACTCGCGTTAGCGGCGCTTCCCTAACCAAGTTGGAGTGCGCGGGCGGGGGGGTCTTGCTTTTGCACCCGATTCGTAGGTATCCGAAATAAGTACACTGACATGAGATCCCGTAGACCTAAAAAGTGCGTGCGTACAAAGTACACATGTCAGAAGTGAAACTTCTTTGGCAAACAAATTTTTAAGTCTTGTTCATATTTATACAAATCTATAACTTATGATTCCGAGACTAAGACGGGAAAAAGGAAGGTATGTTAGGAATGTAATGAATTTAATTGTCATTAAAATATTAAGTGTCGAAAATTAATACAAATTATAAATTTAATTTATTTCTTCTATAATAAAACACATGGCATTTTAATTTACAATTCGTCATTTGAGATTCCAATAAATTATTTTGCATAAAATATAAAATACTAATATATTTTCATAAATTCTCTTTACGAAATTTTAATTCTCCCTTTATTTGCCCTCCTCACTCTCTCTCAATCGGTCTCAATCGCTTTTTCCCTTTTCGTCGAGAAAAACGCTGCACATCTTCGTGACGTTCCGTAAATATTATGCGCCTAAAGAAGTTTCACTTCAAAAATCCTTTCCCAAAGAAAAAGTATCAATGATAATAATTAGTAGGAAACTTGTGTATTGTGATGTCTTTATTTCTTCGCAATTTTAATGGATTAAGGGTCGATTCGACCAAATTAATTATAAAGTAACTATACCAAGAATAATCTATCCATATTTTAATTATAAATATGTTTTATAATATAGTATAATTGGCTAGGAATAACAATACGCGAATAGCAAGAGAATGGTGAACGAAAATAAAACTCGGCAAATAAATGTTGTTCTAAGGGAAGTGTAAGAGAAATATGTCACTCGATTTGGTAAAAAATAGAGTGAAAAAGTAGTTTTAACAGGTGTAACGTAACAAAAGTTTTTATTTTGTTGTTTGAGTGTAAAAAAATTTTGAGCCTAGTTGAATTTCATTCTAATATATAGAAAATAAAAATCTAAAAATAAATAAATAAATAATAAATTGTTTAAAGTTTATAAGAACTATAATTATGGTTGGTTATTGAAATAAAAAACAGAATAATATGTGAAATAAGAAAAGTGATAGATAAAAATAAGAAAGTAAAGGAAAAAAAGATTAAAATAAAATAAAATGAATAAGAGAAAAAGAGGAAACAGTACTTATCCTGAGCAGTATATATTCGGTAGTGGGCTGATCGGTTTTAAAGAAAGCATTGTTAAGTACCTATCTCGAACCTAATCCGCTGTTTTGCTGGTAATTTATTTTTCTGCTTAACAAATCTTTTTGCATTTTTTTAATTTTTTTTGTGACATCCTAAATTTTCATACATTTTAGATAAAAGAGTTTGTAACATATATCGTAGATTTAGTACTATGTATGATGTGGTAAACTTTAATAAACAAATAAATTTCTATTTGCATAATTATTATGAAGATTTGGTGTACTCAGAATCGTTCATTAGGAGTTACGGGTTACTTAAGATTTATTTTTAAATAAGTTTGCTCTGTACCTATCTTCTCTGGTTCATTTAGATAATAATACATTATACGCGTAGTTTTTAGTGATATCAAAACAAAACGATTTCTTGATAATCTAAAAAAGGACTACGATACGAGCACATCACTATCAGGATGCGCGGGCGCAGGTCCATATACCTCGCGCCCGCGGCCACAGCGCGCAGCTGCCCCGTAATGAACGAGACGGTTACTCACTGAAACATACAGGGTGTTTTAATAACATTTATATGTATAATTTAAATTCAGTCAAAGTTTAAATGGCTTTATTAAATACTTATTTACCTAAACAGGTCAGATTTTATTATGTCTTTCACTATAAATAAATCAATGGAACTACAACATTTTTAGGTCTGGGCCTTAGATTTCTGTATCCGTTTCATGATCATTTACGAATCTTATAGGTAAGTATCAGCCTCCTGTGCCCGACACACGCCGACTTTTTGGGTCTAAAGCAAGCCGGTTTCCTCACGATGTTTTCCTTCACCGTTTGAGTGAATGTTAAATGTGCACATAGACAGAAAGTCCATTGGTGCAGCCGAGGATCGAACCTACGACCTCAGGGATGAGAATTGCATGCTGAAGCCACTAGACCAACATTGCTCTATCTATCTATGTCTTAGAGTATAACAACGTCATTAACTTGTCATTATGTCGTCAATTTAACCTAAGTCTTAAATTATACTTAATTCTTAATTCATACAGATTTTAGATGTAAATTTGTTAAAATATACGTCAAATATCCTATTTATTTATGAATAGTAACTAACACAGGTCAACCTAGAACCAATATCTGGCCTCAATCAAATCAGAAGCAAACAAAATACTTATAAATTTGACTCTTGGGCCGTGGGGTTCCAGTGCCCAGGCGATTAAAGATTTAAGCTGAGAGTACTGCCCTGCGATTCTGTAACTCACTTTTCGAACACACTTTTTGGCATTCTGATAAACAATAAACTACAAGCTCCCATCCTTTCAGAATGCCAAATCATAAAATGACTGCTTTACGACTGATTTCAGAGCGACCGCCGAAGCGAAAACTGCTGTGTGAGTTCGAAAAGTGAGTTACAGAATCGCAGGGCTGGTGACCCGAGGTGCTTTCCTCGCTCAACGAATCGCAATACCAGCTTTGAAAGTAAAACAGGGACAGAAAACAAATAGGTTAAGAATATTGTAAATACTGTATATTTGTGTGTTGGAAATAAATGTATACTTATAATAATGCTGAAAAGCTAAAAACTACAAATACAGGGGGTCTAGACTCCAAATATGATTTTGTACCGGTGCCGAGACCCTTGGTCCGTGGGGTACTAGCGCTAAAATTATTTTTAAGGAAATAGCAAAAAGATTAGTCGACATCACAGGAGACCGAAGAGCTGGCAGCTACCTCGGACAAATAAATAGTCTAGCTATTCAAAGGGGGAACGCTGCCAGTATCTTCGGAACCATGCCTAAAGGGACTCCTTTAAAAAAAATATTTTAAGTTAGTTATTGTTTTTAGTTCTATTAATTTATATTAGTTTATTTAGATGTATATACATTTAAGAGAGCTACATTTATATGTGAATATATAAATAATGCGTATTATTAATAATATTATCTATTAAGTGGGACGTAACACGAAAAATCACTATTATTAGCCAATTGTTGGACGCCCTCTGTGAATAACAACCTGTACTATCTTATCTGGAGCCGCATTACATATGCGTAAAATATAATAAATGTATCCGCTTAATTATTATTTTGAAAGTATCCGAGCCCGAGGGCCCGCTGCCGACGAAATATTTTCAAATAAAACTAAAACTCTCTTGAAGAACAAAATAAACCAGTGTCTTATGGAAGTGCAGGTGCAATAAAGAAAAAAACGAATTATTTTCGCTCATGAGCCGCCATTTTGAATAACGCGGCATTGTTTTAAGATGCATTTCGATTTATATAGCTATTCGAATTAGCTTACGTTTAAATACCTTTTTTTAGTCTACGATAACAATATGTATTTAAAATGCTGTTTTAAAATACGATTTTTATACTTAGCCTACCTTTTTAGTAGCTCTTCTTATCTGGTAGACTATTGACATAGTTGTCGTGATCGCTTAATAAAAGTAGTATTAGAAGGACAGATGTGACACTTCACGACATTTCGCCATCGTTGCCTATTAGAGGTCATTCTTCTGCACTCATTGAGTGAGCCTCCTACGGCAGATTTGATCTGATAAGTCCATCGCGTAGATGACCTTCCGCGCGGTCTTGTGCCTTTCATTCCACCCTTGGATGAAAAGGCATTCTATGGACTGATCACCACGCCGAACGTGTCCGAAGAATGTAAGGATGCGAGATTGTACTGTTGAGAACGCTGCTTAATACTTTTAGTAGCTACATACCAACATATATATTTTTCGGAATAAAAACCTAAGTACTAATAAACTTTTTCTATTTTCCAATTTTAAATCCTCAGTTAGAGGAATAAAAAACAATTGAAATGTTCTAGGCCATCTTCGAGTTGCTCATAGCAAAACTATTTAAAATTAGATTATTTAAATGAATTATTCATACTTGTCGATATATTTTATTTCTGTCTATTTTAATCGAAAACTATTTCGCCCGAAATCGTTGAAAATTAATAAAGTTTTGTGGCGATTAAATACTCCACGTTATCCACCCCCTTAATAGTTTTTATTTATTGATAGAAGTCAATAATAAGTAAAGCAAATTCTCTAGTAGTCTAAGCGATGATAAACCTAACACAACGTTGACAAAAAGTAGAAAGAACGACGAGGTTATTGTTAAAATTCTGGGTTTCAGGCAAATATTTGTTCTTGAAGTTAGATTTTATAGTAAAGGGTAGTACGAAAGGTCAAAGACCTTTCCAACCTTAGGTATTCTGTGGTTAAATGGTTACCAAAAATACCTGACCTCCTTGATATTCACACGGACCTCTGAGAAACAATTGAAGAATACAAATCAGTTCTAATTATATTGAAGCCTCGGGGACGAAGAAATTGCCAAAAATTTCGCTTAAAGTCATCACGATTCTTAAAGTTCTGAGGGAAATATTTCACATCATCCACAATGTTGGGTAATTTTTATTTTTTTTCACCATTTTTAATATCATACATTGATATTTTATACTATAAATGCAAATTGTATTTTCCTAATAAAGCAACTGTCTATTTGTAACTACGTTAGTAAGTTTTAAAATTCAACATAAACATAAAAATCACCTCTATTTACATTTTTGAGAAGTTTATCTAGTGCCTTACGCATGATACTACACCCTGAGGTCCTGGTTTCGAACCATGGCTTCTTTGAACAACACTTGCACTTACAGTGAAGACAAACATGAGAAAATTGGCATGTCTTATTAAAAATAAAGAGGAAGGATCACTTACTTGTCTATAAATTGATTAACGGATGAAAACAAGACCTATGGGTACAATATTATTAATTTTGTTACCCTATTTACTTTTTCTCGACTTTATTTACTTTATTATATAGTTAATGATTAAATGCGTAGGATTTTCTACAAATAAATTTTCATAAAGAGATTCATAAAGAGCAGTGTTGGCCTAGTGGCTTCAACGTGCGACTCCTATCCCTGAGGTCGTAGCTTTGAACCAATGGGCTTTCTTTCTATTTGCGCATTTAACATTCGCTAGAACGCTGAAAAAAAGCGTTGGTTCCTTAATCCAAAAGTTGACGGCGTGTGTCAGGCACAGGAAGGATCACCTACATGCCTATTAGATTAACAAATGATCACATCTGAGGCCCAGACCTAAAAAGGCTGTAGCGCCACTGATTTTTGAAGTGAAACTGCTTTAGGCGCATGAGGGAGGAGAGAGAGAAGGGCGAATTACCTTATAGAAATTCTATTTTTAAAATTAAAATTTCGTAAAGAGAATTTATGAAATATTAGTATTTTATATTTTGTGCGAAATAATTTATTGAAATCCCAAATGACGAATTGTAAATTGAAATGCCACGTGGTTTTATTATCGAAGAAATATAAGTTTATATAATAGAAGAATAAATTTAAATTTAAAAAATTAAATTTATAATTTGTATTAATTTTCGACACTTAATATTTTAATGACAATTAAATTCATTACATTCCAAACATACCTTCCTTTTTCCCGTCTTAGTCTCGGAATCATAAGTTATAGATTTGTATAAATATGAACAAGACTTAAAAATTAGTTTGCCAAAGAAGTTTCACTTTCTACGCACGCACTTTTCTTTTTGTTTAATTTACGATGTTTAGGGTCCTACGGCCCTTTGAAGCAGCAGTATGTAAAATCGCTGATATAATTGGTAGTCAGCTTGCATGCCACTGTGGCCTCTAATTGTGCGTCTTGGGGCTATCATGAACTATCAGCCACGACCCGCCGCGGGCCGTGCGTACAATTTTCAAAAATGCGTTACTTATTTGTGGTATTTGAACCTTTCCTCTGAATGTAATAGACACGAAAACGGCTCAAATATTAGAATCATTCCTCCAACTTTGATTTTGTTCCCTTTGGAATAGAGACTATTGGGCTTTGGTTCAAGTACACAGGCGCTAATTAAAGATTTAAGTTGGCCTGGTTAGTACCGGTGACCAGAGCTGGTGCTTTCCTCGCTCAACGAATAATCGCAATACAGCGACGAAATACCAGCATTATAGGTACACTGCCAAACTCCAAAGGGACCTTTTTAATTATTGTTATGTAGGTTAAGAATATTGTAAATAGGTACTGTATATATTTTAAATTAATTAGTTTTGAATAAGGTTTAATCCTAAAAAAATATAAAAACAAACTTTTTTAACAAGATTTTGTGATTTTGATTGATTTGCCTAATTATATTTCTATACAAAAACAGTACACTTAATTTTATAACGAAACCTCGTCGCCATCTGACAGCCGTCCAAAGCCATCATCTGTGCTCATTCTGATGTGTATCTTTAATTAATTTAAATCGATTAAATACGGTAATATTTCAGACGGTTATTCATTAAATAATTGCTCACCCTCCTCTTCCCTTCAAACTCTCTGACCTCATCAAAAAATTGTTGTGACACTTACTCGTGAAACAAAACACATAGAACAACTCGTGTTTCAGGAACAGAAGTGTGATAAAGCCTTTAAGATATTTAATATCAAAAGGTTATACTGGACAATGTGGTGATGAGTTGTTCGAATTACCTGCAGCTGAGGTCCACCATCGCACGTCGCACAGTGGTGTGAAATCCCAAAAAGCTGGCCAAAATATGAAGATGTCATTGGAATTCCATGAATTTTGGTAAACTTACGATTTCAAAATTTAGAAAAACAAAATGGTTGATAAAAAACCGGATAAACATTATTTAAAAATGTTTTAATTCGGGTAAAAGTCTGGACTCGGGGGTTTTCGGGGTTGCTGGCTACGAATTAGAAGTCAAAATTTAGAAAAGTTTCTTCGATTTACCCAGTCGTATTCGATTGTCTATGGGTATCACTTAACATCAGGTTAGCCTCCTGCCCGTTTTTTATGTAAAAAAAATACCCCCCCTCCATGTTTTATAGGCTTCACCTTAATTCAAATAGCAATCACACAATTACGTCAATTAATGTTTCTATAGTCTATGCATCTTGCGCGGGCGGGGCGTGCCGCCTACCGCCTCAAGATTGACTTGACAATATCAAGGCTGTGATAAATGTAGGGGTATAGATTTTTACCGTTATGTACCTTGATTTCATTAGGTATTGCATCTGTTGCCTAGTCAAGAAAGAAATTAAACATAAAAAAAAGGGTGCGTGTACTTATGTACGCGCGTAAGAAGTTATACTTCTTTGGCATTATTAAAAATAGTTTTTGACTATAATAAATTACAATTAAATAATCAAAGACTGGAAAAGGAGTCATTATACTCAATAAAGATTAGTTTATATATAAAAATTAAATCAATAAATATTTATTATTATTCTCTTACATTAAATGTAACATAAATTCTATTATTATTCGAATGTTGTTTTTAAATTATGTCCAAAGCCTCCGTCAAAGTCTTCCGTGGGCAACTTTCTGTTAATTTTGTGTCACGGTGCGCGCGCATCGTAAAATTTCACTCTCATCAATTTTTCATAACGCGCCTAAAGAAGTATAACTTCAATAAATAAGAATGTCACAACCTTTTGAGGACTGGGTCTCAGATTTGTGTATCGGTTTCATGATCATTTGTCAATGTTAAAGGCAAGTAGGTGATCAGCCTCCTGTGCCTGACACACGCGGTCGACTTTTTGGGTCTAAGACAAGCCGGCTTCCTCACGTTGTTTTCCTTAACTTTTCGAGCGAATGTTAAATGCGCACATAGAAAGAATGTGCACAGCCGGGGATCGAACCTACGAGCCTCAGGGATGAGAGTCGCACGCTGAAGCCAACAATGCTAATTTTCTTTATGGTACATTATAAATTGCTCTGAATACAAATAATAATACTATTATTTAATAAGACACCAAAGCAATGAAAATATAACGAGTTGTCTGTGAGATACAAAAAATGCTTAAAATGCGTCTATATTTATACAAAAAAAATTTATCTATAAATATTTCATTAATAATAAAATTGTTTTAAAATCATTTTAAGTCAATGTTTGTAATCTTTTTTTAAACGCGTTTTTCATTTCCGCCCCATATTTCAAATATAGAACACTGATACCACAGATTCTAATTTATTCACCCATAAACAAACAGAATGTTAAAACACACGCCGATAAAGAACTCATTTCCACGCCGTATTAACTGCCAAATGGAACTCGAATTTAAACTTGTCCCCCTAATTAATACCGCCATGTATTGTTTGAACGGCGTGGCCGTGTCCATTTCAATAGTATTGGGCTAATATTGTTTTTGTCATTTGGAGATTCATGTATCGTTAATACATATGCGCAATAACTATTTGCGCTTCAGTTCAGTTCAGTTTTTATAAGAACGTCATAGTGAAGATATTTGAAAATAAATCTACCACATGAAATAAAAAATAAAGTGACGCGAACTTTTAATGATGCCTAAACTCTACTCAAAGGTTGCCTGGAGAGATCGCTTATAAGCGAGAAGGTCCGCACTTAGCCACCAACTTTATTACCGTGTTTTATGTTTATTTCTTTCTGAGCTAAGAAGCATAAATAAATAGAAATTATAAAAACAAAAGGTCAATGTTGACATATTCCAAATTTGAATTTGGTTTCTAAATTTAAACAGGCTTACTTTTTGTGCTTACTCTATTTCAATTGAAGTTTTAATTTGTAATTTAAATGTCTATCTTAGACTAAATGAAAGAGAGGGTGGCATGCTATTTCGCGCCCAATTTCATCTCCATTAAAAACAAATTTCTATCAGAGTGCATTCGTGGTTAATAGGGCTGTATATCATCGAAATCGATATTTATGATTTAAGACATCAGACCTCTTTCGTTCTTTTTTTATGATTTATTTATAACCTGCCAATGGACTAGTTCGAAATTCAAATGTCATGGCATTTTAATAATTTAAATTTCGAATGTTAGACCTGTTTATTAATTATGAGTTTACTAAAAAGCTTCGAAACTACTATGGGACAGCAAAATTGCTGATTTTGCACAAACTTTTGAAAGATTATTAATTATTTAAACAGCCACTAGTTAGCGTACATGACGAAGGTACATACAAGGCGGATACCCTAGGTTTGATTTCCATGACATAATAAATGTTTGAGATAAAAATAATTTTTCAATAAATTAAATATTTGCAATACCTACATATCTATAATATTAGTAAAGGTACCAAAATAAAGAAATAAATCAGAAAGTAAAACTCATCTTCCACCTGCCAAACGCACGAGTTGATTTAATAAAAATCTAAATTCCTTTATACAAAGCCTTGAAGAAATTCAAAGACTTACATGTTGTTCATTTATTGTAAGAAAAATTGACATAGATTATAAAAATCGCAGATGCCCGACATTTGTTTCGTATAGTTCGGGTTCGGTGATTTTCATGTTTATTTTATTAAATAAAGAAAAATGCATGTGTCTTGGGATCAATTCACGTGAAGAATAATTGTTTTACCAACACAGAAATGGGTTATTTGATAAATTATATTTAATACAATTAAGTAGCGATTTACTAGCAACTGAAAAAATATTTTAACAAGCTAAACATTAAAAGTTTTATTTAAAAACAATATGACGTAGGAAAAATATAAAAGGACATATTTTCATTCTGTATGCAAAACGAGTGTAGCTGAATACATAGTTAAAATTGGTTATTTCTCTTATTAATTGGGTAAAACGTTATTAAAAATTTGTTACTTTCCTTATTCATTGGGTAGAACGTAATTAAAAATTGTTTTTTTAAATTGGGTAAATCGTGTCTTTTCTTGGGTGGGGTTGGGGTTTGGGGTTTTTTTTTTTTTTTTTGGGGGGGGGGGGTTTTTTTTTTTTTTTTTGGGGGGGGGGTTTATATTACACCAATGTATAAAAACAAGCAGTTGCTAAAATTAATTTTACTATATAAACAGAAATAAAATATAAATCTCTCCGTCAAAATGAAATAATTCGACAAACATATTTTCTTTAACTTCTTGTATAGTCTGTGCAAATAATCTATGTCGGCTTGTAGCGTAGTTTCCGAAGTGGCAGATCATGAGGCGTGTCGCCTGGAGGCATCACGAGTTTCGCCTTTCTACGTGCCTTTTGTTTTTAACGGCAGAATGATACCAGGTGCCGGCGACAGTCCTGCAATAAGCACTAATAATATAAGTACAGTGTTGCCAATAGCTTGCAACATTTGGTAATTATTTTCAAATTGAGAATGAATGGTTGTCGGTTCTGGTTATAGACCAGTCAGTCAAGACAATTAATTCATAATAATTCCAAAAGTTTTCAAATTTTGATGTAAGGTCGGGAGGGTATTAAAACAAACTATAAAATTTTGCAACCTGCTCTGCGGTCCGGAACATTGTTAAAAATAAGTTATGGTCGAGAAAAATTCAAAGTTCTGCAAACTTGGGGAAGTTTTCGATATAATATTTCATATCACGTATAAAATTTGCAACCAACCTAAGTGTACGGAACATTTTTTGTTATTAAAAATTAATGTTTTTCTTTATTAAACTGAAGGAAAACGTTCCAAAAGTTCTGCAAATTTGACAGATATATCGAAAATAAAATAAATAACAAAAAATGTTCCGTACACTTAGGTTGGTTGCAAATTTTATACGTGATATGAAATATTATATCGAAAACTTCCCCAAGTTTGCAGAACTTTTGGAATTTTTTTCACGACCATACAGCAAAAATTAATTTAATTGCAATTTTAACAATGTTCCGGACTGCGGACAAGGTTGCCAAAATGAGATTTATTGTCGTCCCAATGTACCATTCACTTGACCGAAGTTTGAAAACTTTTGGAATTATTATCAAATTTTCGATTTCGAATGTCTATAATGACTGGCCTATTATATTTGGACTATGATTGAATTTTGTTTGGAATTTAGACGTAATAATGTTCCTTAAGTAAATAGTTATTAATTTTTCTGTCTGAGTACAATGTATATTAAAGGTGAATTGCAAAACTATAATTAAAAGCGGTTTAATCCAGTTTTGCTAAGAAAATTTTGTAAGACTAAGAAGAAAAAGGAAATCAAAGGCCACAGGCATATTTCTGTGTTATAATGTACGTACGTTCATTCTCTTAATTAAAGATTTAAAATCATAGACACATTTACACAATTGTTTTTAACATTCCATATTTAAAATTGACAACAAATAAAATTCAAAATCATAGATACATTAGACAGACAGACAGACATATCATTTATTACAAACAAAAACACACACACATTACAATTTTGTTTAATTCCATTTTTAAAATTGAAAATCAAAGATAGATTATCACAATTGTATTAAATTCCATTTTCAAAAACTGAAATTCTAATACTTATAAAATTCTAAATATATGATTACAGTCATAACTCAAGAATGAAGCCGAAAGGACCTATCTTAAAAATTATCTCTTGCATCGGGACTGCTCTATAGTGAATAATGAACATTCTCTATAGTAAACTTTTATCCTAATAACAGTTAAATCGGCAGTATATGGCCGTACAATAATTAAATTATATATAAAATTGCATTGCTTTAATTTCATTTCCCATAATGGGGCACAACTACGTCATCATTGGTTAATCAGAAATCCTATACTGTAAATCGAACCTGGGACCATATTCAGCCTATAATAGAAGCTGTATATTTTTAGTAAACAAAAAATCAATTTATTATAAAAAAATTAATCCGGCATAACTATTTGATTTACCAAAACCTTTCGTATTAGTCTTTGCTATTAATAAATAATGTTTATATTAAACAATAAACGAAAAAGCGGAAGACAACTTAGAAGAAATAATGTAACCATAATGATGATGAATAAAAAAAACACAGAGCAGAGCAGACAATCGGAAATAACAACTTATTCCGCAACAAAAAGCGCGTCTAATGTCACAGATACATTTTGACAGCACAGAACACCTGCCTTAACGTTCTTAGGTAAATTATTGAAACTGGCATTAAGAAGTACCTAGTGGTATCGACAGTAACCGCACGCGCCCGCGGCTGTCACGATAAACGACCGGCCTGCCCGCCCTTAGACCATTTGACTGGCTTGCAGCTTTACCGACTTTAACATTCCTTTTTTAAATAAACGTCAGGGGAACGGTGTTCTATATACACTATGACTTACCACAGATAGAGGGGACACCCGCAATCTATGAATTCAAACGTCATTAGATGACCTTCGGGAAGTCTCTTTTATTGAAGAGCTTCATCATCGGATGTCGAAGCAGAATATGGAATTCCACCCGTATTACGACACACCACTGTATGGAATCAGCTGCCCATTTTCGAACCATATCGACTTAGGGTGCTACAAGAAAAGAGCGTACCAATTCTTAAATGACTTGTGAGCTCTCTGGCATTGAGAGTGTCCATGGGCGGCAGTATCACTTAACATCAGGTGAGCTCGTTTCCCTGTTATATTTAAAAAAAACATTTTGAATAACAAACCAAAACCCGATTACTTATCGCGAACTAGCTAAAAAATCACTATAAGCGTCACTAACCCCAAAATTACGGGCCACAGACTATAATTATGGAACCCCACTTTTTATAACTCGTATCGCCACAAATCTAATAATACTAATGACAGGATTCGATGCGGCTCTATAAGTGGCTATTACTCTATGGTAACGATCCCTTTTTGTCATAGTGCACATGTTTTTTTCTAATTAAGATATGTTAGCTTATCTTATGGGTATTTGTCTATATACCATTACAATATTAAATGCGTGAGTTTTAGTTAGTTAGTCTAGTGGCTTCAGTGAGCAACTCTCATCCCTAAGGTCGTAGGTTCGATCACTGGCTCTGCGCCAATGGACTTTCTGTCTATGTGCGCATTTAACATTGGAGGTCTTAGACCAAAAAGTCGACGGCGTGTGTCAGGCACCATATTGACAAATGATCATGAAACAGGTACAGAAGTCTAAGCCCCAAATTTACTTTTATTTTAAATTCATAAAGTATCGTTTTCTACTAAACGGTTAATTAATTATCTTTATTCGTAATATCGAGTACTTCATAAAACTCGATAAACTTACGTTTTAATTTACGTTTATATTCCTTAAAGAGATTTTATTGAAATACGTAGCACGAAACAAATTACAACGTTTTTTTAAATTTGTCACATTCGTTATTGCGCGTTATGGTATGTGCTATATATGTGTATGGCTAAGAGACTCGACAAATCTATTTCCAATAAATAATTAAATTCTACTTTAACAATACGAGTCGATTCTCAGTCAGAAAACAATAATTTCAATTCACTTCCATTAAGGATTATAAAAAAAGGGTGCGTATTTTTATTATTATATTATTATTATATATTATATTATTATGTACGCGCGTAAGAAGTTATACTTCTTTGGCATTATTAAAAATAGTTTTTGATTGCATGCAAATAATTAATTACAATTAAATAATCAAAGACTGGATAAGGAGTCATTATAGTCAATAAAGTTCAGTTTACATTTGAAAAATTAAATAAATAAATATTTATTATTATTCTCTTACATTAAGTGTAACATAAATTCTATTATTATTCGAATGTTGTTTTTAAATTATGTCCAATGCCGTAGCATTTTCCGCGAGAAACTTCATTCTGTTAATTTTGTGTCACGGTGCGCGCGCATCGTAAAATTTCATTCTCATCAATTTTTCATAACGCGCCTAAAGAAGTATAACTTCAAAAACAAATCTTATGTATCTGTTTCGTATATTTTGTTTATCAATGTAATCTGTTTTGGCTTCGTTTATTGTCTGTGTTTTCTTTTAAAATACGGATATTGTGTAAGATTACTTATAAATAAATAAATGCAGAAATGTTATATTCCCGCATAATATTATAGAGTTGAGACCAGAGACAAATCGATCAATGAACTAATGAACCCGTGGTATGGACTAATTGACGCAATCGCAGCGGGCGCTCGGCGGGAGGCCGTTACCGGCTGTCATCCCTGTCATTTTTCCCGCCGCGCGACACGTACGTCATTGTTTTGTTTTAATTTGAAGAGTGTCGATTGGCAATACGAAAGCATATTTGACATATAATGCTATGCTTTAGCTATGTTCCAATTGAAATTGCTTAACTAAGTACGGCCATTTTTAATTATTTATTACATTTCAATAAAATAACAATTATGGAATGTTAATCAAAGTCATTTATTGGCGTTTGGTGTTTAAGATTTTTGCTTTAGATTTTTATAAACAATATATAAATTACAATGAAACATGAAATGTATACTTTATTTTAATTAAATAAATGTTTAATATAACATTTATTTAATTAAAATTAATTATTAGTTATCTACGCTTTTAAGAGCAGTGTTAGCCTAGTGGCTTTTGGCTTTATTAGGCTTTAGTTGGACTTTCCGTCTCGGTGCGTATTTAACATTCGCTCGAACGGTGAAGGAAAACATCGTGAGGAAACCGGCTTGCCTTAAACCCAAAAAGACAACAGCGTGTGTCAGGCATACGAGGCTGACCACCTACTTGCCTATTAGTTTGACAAATAATCATTAAACATATACAGCAATCTGAAGTCCAGACCTAAAAAGATTGTAGTGCAACTGATCTATTATTTTTATAGTTACAATTTTAAATAAAATACAATCCTACGTTTTATTTATAATTATCGTGAGATGAGCTCTTAAAACTAACAAAACAAGGCATATCGAATTATAAGGTTTTCTAAATTCAAAAATATCTTGGGGTATCAACAATATGTACTTGGGCGGACACGCGTCACCCATTAGGGTGGCCAGGGTAAAAAATAATACTTCATTGTCTGACACACGGCAACACTCGATATCACTACTTTATTAATTTTGACAGCTCTCGACATTAGCTTGTTACGGGTATCCATTTATACGATAATTGGATAATGTATGAATATATAGAATATATTGCATTACGTAGATAGAAAATATATTAAAGTAGGTGCGGATTCAAAATCATTTGGATAACTATCATCTCATGTATAAACTATAAAATAAATAAGAAATTGGTGCTCTGAGTCGCTTGTCTATTGCATTGGAATTTTGACAAGTACCTGTTTTCCTTTTAAGTTATACAAAAGACTAGCCTGGCCGGAAGGCGAATATAAGAAATAGTAATGTTCATACACATTTTTTCCCCGTGCATGTCGTGAATCACACTTAATCCATAAAATATATTGTTTTTTAATCTATGCAAATGAATTACGCTGACAAAAGATGAAACAAATTATTTTGGCGTTCAGACATAAATAAATATATACAATTCTATTATTATAGTAAGTAATATAACTATAAGTATTAAGTATAAAAGGGGAAGTACTTAATACATAATACGTAATTTAAGTAAAGAATCTTTAAAGCTCAACTATGGGTCTAATAAAATTGGTTTAGGGAATTGAAATCGCGATAGAGATTTTCCCGCCAATATAGTTAGATTGATGCCAGATTTTCAATTTGAATTTCGAACGTTGTGGGAAGGTGACACATTTTACAAAGGTTAAGCATTTCTAGAAAGTATTTAAAAACATACTTTAACGTCAAAATAGACAACAAAATATTTTAAAAATTTACGACCCCGGCCAAATTTAACGAATATTGTTACCTTTTTAAATCATCGCAAATGTAATGAATTAATAATATTTTTGTTAACAACTGAACTTGTTAGGCCACATTGTACGAACGTATTCAAAAAATCAAAATCATTTTAAAAAGTTTAAGTTTTTTAATCCATATTTCACAAAAACAGTAATTGTCACAATTAAACTCTATCAAACTGTATTGCTACAAAACGGCTACATTATCTGTGCACTAGTGATGTGCGCTTAAACACCGTAACCATGACTACGATAGCAGTACTCCCAAACAAATTTATTGAATATATTATATTGTGTATATTATATTTCTTTAACTGTAATATTATACTGTATTTGGAACAGTAATTTTAACGTAATATATACATCGCCGCCGCCCAAATGCGTTAGCGGCCTTTTAAGAATAGTTTTTTTTATAGAACAGGATGCAAACGGGCATCGACATTCAATGCCAGAGGGATCGCAAGTGCCGGTCTTTTAAGAATTGAAACGCTCTTTTCTTGAAGGACCCTAAGTCGAATTTGTTCAGAAATACTTCAGCGGGCAGCTGCCACATAGTGGTGGTGCGAAGCAAAACTGCCTCGAGCCCTCTGGCATTGAGAGTATCCATGGGTCCATATCACTTTCCATCAGATAAGTTACCTGGCCGTTTGCCTCCTGTTCTATAAAAATCTTTGGCTTTCTTTATTTATTTTAAATATTAAATAATTAATAATAAATATTTAACGTTAATAATTTAATAATATTTAATATTTAGTATAATATTCAATTATTAATTAATATTAATAATAATAATCATTATTATTTAATATTGTATTATATTATTCATTCAATTTAATAACTAGGTATGTTTCATAACCTTTTAACTAAGTAACAATAGGTCTTTGTGAAAAAGCATTGCTAAATTTCTTTGAAAAAATAATTAAAACTCCTTTATTTGTTTAAAAGGTACTACAAAGGTCAATCAAAATTCTTGGCATAGCTGCTAACTTCACGCATATTCTATTTAGTTTTACTTGTAGATTGTCTTATTCCCATCTCGCTCGCGCACGCTCGGCGCCCGGCTTGTTTAAAAAGAATTCGTTAGTGGGCAACTTCATACTGATATTTTTGTTTCACGGTGCGCGCGCATCGTAAAATTTCACTCTCATTAATTTTTCATAACGCGCCTAAAGAAGTATAACTTCAATAAGTAAAAAAAAATAAAGCCTGTTCAAGTGAGGCCTTGGCTGAATTTTTTGTGTAATATCGGAACATCACCTCATACTAAGCTGTGATATGAAGTATATCACGCGTGATGTGCCTTCGCATGTCTAGTATTAGGTCGTTTACATTAATTCGCCGTCGTATTCGGGACAATTTGGGCCGATCTCTAAGACAATATAATTTGACTGATTGATAGCCACGAACACGCGAGATGCGGAGAGGAATTTACATTCTATAGATGGGCACCGATTTAAATTCTTTTTAACTAAATGCATCAATATAAGTATCGAATGAAGTAATAAATGTAGTCTGTGCGAAAGGAGAACCTATATGTTTTTTAATCATTGCCAAAATAACGAGGGACCATTATGAGTCACTGTTTCCTCTTCTCTTCGTCCTTGACTCGACAGATAGTCCCTTGTGCAGAGGCTGAGGCAGAGGGAATCAGTCACCCACGTAGTCCTGGAATGCGTGGCTTTCCAACGAGTAAAAATTGTCGCAGAAGGTCACTCCGGGAAGCCTGCGAAGTGCCCAGGAAACTTCTGAGCTTCTGAAAGAAGCTCCAGCTAGTTAGCCTGGACGATACGTACAACGGACCAAATGGGCGTCTAAGTGCGGAAACTTAGTCCACACTACACTACCTAGTAAGGAATTAAACTATGTTACATATATACAAAAATAAATAGTATCTTTAATCTATTATTCACAAAAATACTTTTACTTTTTTCATATTAAGTGTCAATTGCTGTCGAACTATGTCGCGGTGGTGTAAAACAAAAGGGTATTTAACCTACCTAAATCTTACAACGATTATCTTGTCGCACAGACTATGAAAAGTAATAATACTCTTTAATCAACACCATAGACATTATAATTGGTTATAATAATAATAATGAAAATATGTAAGACTCAGAAACTCTTTTTTTTCTGTACAGTATTTTAAATTTGGAATATTAGATATATTTAAGTAATGACAAGGGCTATATGATACGTTTGACAACGCTTAATCGAATAAAAAAACTAACTTTACGGAGTTTCCGTTGTATATCGACGTAGAGCATATTTGCTGTAAGTAGACAAAATACCTAAAGTGACTTTTTCCTGCCATTAGTCAGAAAAAAGCCCATCGAATGACCTGGGTCCTGTGTCTCTACGATGAAAAAAATTACAAGCCGTTGAAAACGCCCGTACTTATATTATTTTTAGCAAGATTAAATGCTGTATGTAGACCAAAATCTAGCATTTCAGACATTTTGCACTTACAGCAAAGGAAATCTGCATTTTTTTCTTTTCAAATACTTACTTCTTCCCATTTAAAAACTTAACGCTACTTAGGCAGCATTTCAGGGGCGTAGGGGGGGGTGATGTTTTACATTCGTTTACTTACAGCAGTTAGGGAACCTACAGTTTTGGTTTTTTTTACCATTTACGACATTTTATTTCAACCAAACATTACATTATCAAATGACCCACTGCATTTCTAGATCTAATCATAATTATAAACTAATCTTACATCTTGAATTGCAATTAAAAGTACCCAAATACATAAATTTCCTGCATACAGCATATTTACCGCCTGTAAATTGATAATATTTCCGATTTTTCTTCCTTTAAGGTTTTAAAGGTTTGTGATTTAAAAACTGTTTGCTGTAACTAGCCAAACACGTACTTATAGTAACTTTGGAAAAAAGTTTACATTGCAAATGGTGACTGGCAGTTAAATAAATATATGTTTCAAAAATGGTAGCAATATATGGATAGGTCAGACACTATTAATTTTTTTCCGAAATTAATAAAGTTTTTTGGCTCTGGTGAACAATTGCAATAGTCTACTTACGGCAAATGTGCTTTCCTACGTTGTATATAGAAAAGCAAAAATACTTCACAAATGGCTTGATGCAGACAATTCAACATCCGTTTTACTGACTTTTCTTGTTTATAACCAATATTTAGTTAAAGATAAATTTAAATTTAGAAAAAAGTCGCAAAATAAATTGCTAACCGAATAATTATTATTCCTAAGGAAGGTTTTTATGGCGATAAGTTTTAATGGTTTAGTTTTATTCAGATTTATTCCGGAGAAGCGAACAGTCTGTCTGGGGTAGCATAGCAAAATGTTCCATATGTTGGTATGTAGCTACTAAAAAGTTATACTAAGTAAAGAAACATATTAAGGCAAAACAAGGTTCGCGGGGGCAATTTTAAATTTAATTTATTATCAGAAAGCAAAACACGAATAATAAAAACATAAAAGAATACGCGATTGGTCTCACACTGATGACATACGAGGGGAGGTCCAAAAGTTCGTGGAATGGAGGGGATGGAGTGGGGATAGGGGCGCTCGCTTAGTGTCATACTAATTGGGGACTCATAATTAGTATATAAATGGAGTTTCAGCCCTATTGCGTCATTCGTTTACGAACACTCGCCTGCTAAACACGTCAATCCGGAAGAAAACTGAAACTATGGAGAAAATTGAACACCGTGCTGTCATTAAATTCCTTACCAAGCAAGGAAAGAACGCTCAGACCATTTTGAATGAAATGGAAACTGTTTACGGGGAACAGTGCCCTAGTAAATCAATGATTTACAAATGGCATGGTCTTTTTAAACATGGTCGGGAGTCGATTGAAGACGACCCCCGCTCAGGAAGGCCAGTTGAGGCCACCACATCAGACATCGTCGAAAAAGTGGAAAAAATTGTACTGGAGGACACCCGTTTGAAGAAAAAACAGTTATCTGCATTAGTTGGAGTATCAGATACCACAATTTTGCGAATCCTACATGACCACCTGGGTATGACAAAAGTCAGTGCAAGATGGGTACCGAGAATGCTCACGCCGCTTCAAAAACAGCAGCGCGTCGAAGCGTCAAAACATTTTTGGAGTTGTGTAGCGACGATCCTGGAGTGAAATGTTCTTCGTGAACACTTTGAAATCAATTATTTTTGTATTTATCAATGATTTTCTCTTCGTGATTCTTATAAGTGCTTGTCGCATTGTACCGAGTGTTGGCAATAAAACAGTAGATACATATTCATATAATAATAATTTATTTATTTAAGCAGACAATAAGTCTATATGGTTATTATTGTGTTAGTTACAATATTAAGTATATTAAATCATAAAATTAAAAAGGACACATGCACTTCATTGTAATGACCCATGGGTAATCCAGCCTTCGGTAATAACCGCCAGCTTGCTGTTAGGGCTCCACGCGGGCTGCCATAGATACAATTCGTGGCGTAAAAACAGTCCAAATTCACAACCCAACATTGTAGACGTACAGTCTGGAACAGACTGCTTTTAGCAGTAAGAGTACATCCTTTGTCATCGTTAATTTTATTTTTCTTCTGTTTTCTGTTATTTTAAAGTAAATAGTGTTATTACCCCTATCTCATATAATCTAGAGTCGACAAAATATGTCTCATTGCATTGTATTTAACAACCATATCATACCGCGCTCACGTGAATTATAATAATTTTCTTTTCGTGTTCTCGCGTCGTTCAACACATTTAACGAAATTATATGATATATTTAAATTTAAGTTATTATAAATATATAATAATTATGTATAAATTATGCACTATATGTATGAGTCTGTACTATTAAGGAGGGTGTAGGGTGAAATAACTGACTCACTCAAAAAAGTTAAAGTGGAAATGGGTCATATTGCCCGCGGTTGTGACAGATGGGTCAAAAAGAATTTTACTTGGAAGTCGCCCAGTGTGAAGATGAAATAGAGATAGCGATGGAACACAGTTGCGAAGATGAGTGACAAGTGGAAGAGTTTGGAGTAGACCTTCACTCCGCCGGAGGTCGTGTACTTATATTAAATACAATAATTACATGAACTTAATTCCTTATTATAGTACTCGAATAAAGGCTAATTTTATTTTATTTATTTATAAAAGCTTCGCAACGCTCACCATACTGATACCTTGGTACAAGAACAATAAAATACAAGATTTAATATGACAAGTACTTATAGGCAAACAAAACAAACAACAAACAAACGAATAGAGAAAAACAATTAATCTCCGAGCTCGTTTATCAGAATGCTCAATCTGGACGGTGTGTTTTGGCCAAAAAGCGTTTATTTAAATGTTATTTTTCCAAAGGGCGTTGGTGGCCATTTAAGAATTGGTACGCTCTTTTCTTGAAGGACTCTAAGTCAAATTGGTTCGGATATACTTCAGTGGGCTCCAGTTCCACACATTGGAGGTACGTGACAAAAACTGCCTTAAGAACGCTCAGTTGTGGAACGACGGACGTCGAGGTGATACGGGTGATACAATTATTTCATTGTTGTTGTTTTTGTTAAAATTAATTGCTGTATATTTTTCTAATAAGTCTTGGGCTTGCCTGCTGTTGCACTTTTTGTAATATACAATTAATAAGCGTAATGTATTAGCATATTTTCTCATGTAAGTGAATGATGGAATGATTTTAATGAGAAATAAAAAAAATCAGTGGCATCACAAACTTTATTAAGTCTCGAATTTCTGTATCTGTTTCATGATCTATCAATCTAATAGGCAAATCAGCCTCCTGTGCCTGACACACGCCAAATTTTTGGGTTTAAGACACGGTTTCCTCACGATGTTTTCTTCACCGAAAGAAAGTCCATTGGTGCAGAGGGATCGAAGCTACGACCTCAGGGATGAGAGTCGCTTGCTGAAGCCACTAGGTCAATACTGCTCACATTTTATAATAAGAAATAAAACCACTTTTTGACGGGTCATAGCGCTTCTCGTTATTAGACTTTAGGCTAGCTATCTATAATAATAAAAATGTTAAAACTACAACGTGTTTTACATAATAATCATTCTAAGAAAAGAATCTTTCCGTATATCACAAAGCAGTTTATAATTGTAAGGTGCGCGCCGGTCCCCACCTCTAATTGTAACTTTAAATATAGTAATTTTGTTTTACGACTCCAAATGTATCGCTCGAGTTTTGTTTTGGAACAGACTAAAGAAATGTGGGTTGTAAGCACGAAAAAAATTCTGTTTTCATTTTTAAAATGTCGTATAAGTATTCAACGATTCACGATAAAGACCAAAGTTTCTCCGTAAATAGATTTAAAATTGCAAAAATATTGACTAGTTAGACATGGTATTACTGACTTTTTGTATATATATATTTGTGTGTTGTTAATCTGTACATCACTTTGCTCTATTATCAATAGTTTCCGCAGCGTACCCGATTTAGGAATTCTGATTGTTCTTTCACACAGCAGAATACTTTACTGAAAAACATTCATCAGAGATAATGTAGGTTTCTAATGGTGCCATCACCAATTGTACCACCGCAGCGGCGCTCCGGATGACACGGCGGAGGATACTGTGGCTGAGTACCTGGACAAGGGAGCGTCATGACCTGAGCGTCATTGGGGCAGACCTAACTTTACCGGGTATTATATTGGCCATGCTAAAAAGTGAAGAGGTCTGGAGTGCAATGGCTGCTGACTGATTGAGGGAGAGTTCTGGAGTTAACCGTAGACTAGCCGGTGGTTCAAGGCCCATCCGGAACTGCAGGTCTAGATTCTTAGGGCCCATCTTTAGGGCGTGTGGAGGGCTGAGGTGTTTTCAGTGGGTAGGGTGTCGCTACCCCTCTGAATAGCAGAGAGCTTTGAGTGTAGACTCAACATCCAAGGAGCAGACTTGCCGGTGAAAGAATTTTTCAAATCAGTCCAATAGTTTCGTACCTTCTTCTATACAAACAAACAGATGTTTCCTCTTTATAATCTAATATATAAAATTAAAAAAATATGTTTTTATTTTTTTATTATACAGTCACAAAATTCAGGCTGACTTGAATAACCTTTGTAATTATTATAGACAAAATCGAATATCGGTTAATACTTCTAAATGTGTCAAAATAACATTCACCAGAAAAAAAAACAAAATTAACTTTAACTATCATATTAATAACAAATCCGTAAAAGAAGTAGATTGTGTTCGTGACTTAGGTATATGGTTAGACTATAAAATGACGTATAATAACCATATTGACACAATAGTTGACAAGGCCTATAAGCAGCTTGGTTTTGTAAGACGTGTTAGTGAACATTTTCATGATGTCGACTGTATGAAAGTGCTATACTATACATACGTAAGAAGTATTCTCGAATATGGTTGCTCGGTTTGGTCACCTAGTTACTCTGTACACAAAGAAAAAATTGAAAAGATCCAAAAAGACTTCATAAAATTTATCTCCTATAAGACCTACAATAAGTTTAATACATATAAAGACGCGTGTGAACATTTTAAAATTAATACTTTAGACTCTGGACGAAAACAATATGATTTATTGCTACTACATGACAACATCTCAAATAAAATTAATTGCAGCTCCCTTCTAGAAAAATTGCCCTTCCTTGTTCCTGCCTACCAGACTCGTAATCGTGCTTTGTTTCATGTTCCTCACATTAACACTAACTATGCAAAAAACTCAGTTTTGTATCGCGCAGCCCGGACATACAACGACCAATATTTAAGCCTTGACCTGTTTAAGCTGTCACGGAATATGGTTAAAAGGAGCATTAAGAATATCCATAGCGCAAAATCACCTGCATCATGAGCATACCCCACATACACACCTTCACGTACTTACCCTCACTTTTACACCATCACACAACACAGCCAAATTAGGTATTATTTAGTTGAATGTATTGAATTTTTTTTTTTTTGTTTGATTTTGTAAATTTTTGAACCTTTTTATAGTTAAATGTATTGTGTATTCCATCTCTGGCTATATTTTCAGTGTAACTGTTTGTTATTATATATCATTTATGTTAGCTGTAGGATTACGAAATAAATAAATAAATTATACAGCATACAAAAATACTCGTACATACAACCTCTAATTTTCACTCCTCTACGATCAACCCCCATTTTTTTTTCTTTCTACAATAATTAAAATAGGGGTTATAGTTATTTTTATTGAAACAAAAAATGTGTTTCCTAGAAATAATATACATGGCAAAACAAACGTTTGCTGGGTCAGCTAGTATTGGTATTAAAAGTAATTCTAATAGGACCTTTGCAATTCTTTATTCAACTTACCACAAATTATGTGGTAAGTTATCTATGACTACTTTTTTTTCAATACTACGTAGCTTTTAGTCACATGAATTCACTATAATTTACCAAAAATTCCAAACACGCCGATTACTGAGGTATTCCTGCGCACGCGACGTGTAATCACAATCATTTTAATATTAGACCCAAATATGTAGACTATGGAAATTGGTTCATAATGACTGCTATAGTTTTATCCGCGACTCTGTTTTAGTAATTTGAAACTTATATACTAGCATCTCTTTTTTTTTTCTTTTTTTTTGGGGCAAACACGCATGAGACACTGTTAAGTGATACCGCGAAATATTTCTTTTATAGACCCCTTTTTCTCCAGGGTCTCCAGATATTTATTTATTGAAACTATCACATGATATATCTACAGTATATGTAAAAAGTAAAAAAGTAAAAATAAAAAATATTTTTAATCATAGGTATAGGTAACATAATGTACACTTATGACTCGTCAATAAAGAAATACATATTAATGCTACATTTACTGCCAGTTCTTAAATCAAGGGCGTAGAACGGAAGAGGACTGGCAATAAACTCTCCGCCATTCTTTTTAATCGCTTTTTCTTTTACACAACGTTTGTAAGGAGCTGCAACCATTACCATGTTCCACATGACATATTAAGTAATTAATAATAATAACATAAATTAAAAACAAAGAGTTGTCCTCTATCAGCAGGAGGCATGGCGAAATAGGAGCACGCACTTACATTTTCGTGGGAACAACACGCAAACTATCTTTTCTAAAATACATGACCATTATGTTAAACAGCCAACCCCAACACAAGTGTCTCTGACTACTTACGGGGGTTGTCTCAACTCATGTA
Source organism: Pieris macdunnoughi (assembly GCA_905332375.1). NCBI lineage: Eukaryota > Metazoa > Arthropoda > Insecta > Lepidoptera > Pieridae > Pieris > Pieris macdunnoughi. The sequence goes on along the minus strand of CAJOBZ010000024.1, from coordinate 3,386,250 downwards.
TTTAATGCAAAATTTGCGATACAAATAAACATTTTTCATTTTCATAAATGTTACAAAAAATTTAAAAGTAAAAATACAATAAAAAATATTACACTTTCCATTTTTTTATTGAACAGCTCACTACTGATATCAAACTCTGAATGAGTAGTGTTCATTCTGTTGCATTCGCTAAGAATTATTACGTGAGATCCCTGAACTCCTGAGGTTGGAGAGGTCAACCTAAACGCTGTTAAATATGTCAAAATATTTTCAAAAAATAATTTGTTCTTGACACTAGATTTAAATTTGATTGGTGTTATACGCTTAAAATACGTCCTTATCGATTTAGTTTAACACGTAAATTTTTGGATTTTGAAATTATAAGCCTACATTTCTTATATCACCTATCTATATCAATAGATTTAATAATACGTATCGGGTTGTATATTTTTCCCGCCAAAACAACTGAATTGGCAATGGTTTTGTTTCTATGTTTGACATTTGACTTAAAGTTGATTTCTGTAAAATATTCTTAAAATTCGTTGTTATCGATTCAATTTAACACGCATAAATACTTTGGAGGTTCAAATATAAGCCTATATGTAGGGTAGAGCGGGGCTAGTTGAGCATAGGGGCAAGTTGGGCAATCGAAATATCTCGGAAACTATTCACCATACGCGGGACTATCAAATAGCGAAAAGAAGGAGTGGTAGGAGAGGTAATCATCGCACGATAGCTAGTGGCAGCTCGACGAGTGAGTGAAGTGTCACGGCGTTTTGTTTATTTTGTGACCAAAAAGTAAAAACATTGTTTATCGCAAGTTTTCGTCTGTCTTTGTCAAATGTTCTCTGTTTTCAATCAGGAGAGTGTTAATCTTTCAGAAGATTATTGTATTTTTGATTTGTAAATAGGTTTTGGGTCTAATTCTAGGCATTTATTTACAATCCTACTTTTCTTTTAAAATTCCGGGTTGGGGTAAGTTGAGCAACTATAGCTCAACTAACTCTACGACTTAAACAACTGATGAGTAATGAATCTTTTATTTTTTGTTTGGATGCGGACTTACAAGAGGAAGACTACAAGATGTTCTTACACTACTGAATACTTAAATAATGCTGCAAAGGCTGTCCAAGATGAGGGAAAATGTTTGAATACCGCCGCTAAAGAATTCGGTATTGGTTGACTTTTAAATAAATTAAATGAAGGTGATGATTTATGGGCTATACAACACCGAGGGAAGTATATCCTCTCTCACAAGAGAACTGTTGAAAAAATTCTTGCTGCAAATGGCATATTTCTCCAAAAGACGTCCGTCGCCTTGCCTAAGAGTGTGCTGAAATTCCACCAAGCTGAATTGCAAAAAAGATTTCCGGAAAAGAATGGTTGATGATGTTTTAAAAACAAAAAAATCGTAGCTATCCATACAGAAACCAAAACCCACCAGCCTTGGTAATCTTTTTTTAGAAATTATCGGAAGTAATGGATAGATATGGATGCTCATGTTTTGTTGATTCTAGTTTCGGTTAATTATACAAAGAAAATTTCTTTAAATTTTGTTGTTCTGTCAATAAAAGACTATAAATAAAAAGCTGACTGTCTAACACATATTTTATTTCATCTCAAGTTAACATAGAACCCATGGTTTGGCCTAGACATTCTTAGTGCTCAACTTGCCCCATACCCTTGCTCAACTTACATTGAGCATACTTGACTTTCTGCATTTAAACATCTGTAGCTATTATATTGGACTTGTTACAAAAAAATACTATGGACACTTTTGTTAAGGGATAAATTACTAATCCATCAGGACACATAACAACTCATTGAGACTTATCATTGAGGAGCTATATCCAAGCAAGTGAAAAATTGCTCAACTAGCCCCGCCCTACCCTATTATAGTGTCTATATCAACAGTGCGTTAAATTCAAAACAACTGAATTGGCGATGGTTTTTTGTTTTTCTGTAAAACAAACGCTATCCGTTCTGCGCCTGCTTTCACGATACTCTTATACGATACACGAAGGGCTTTGTAGGGAATCCTGAAAAACCTTATGATAATTATTTATTATATAATTTATATAATTATTTATATTTGCAATTCAACACAGACGATGTGATCCGTCAAACGTAGCACCGAATTAAATTCTTTTTATAAAGCCATAGATATGATGTCATTAAAAATACAGTTAATAACGGGCCGCCATAACAAATCGGGCGGTGAAACAAAACGATTCTAAATTCAAAAAAAGGTGTAATTTTTCACACATTTGACAGTTAGGATAATTTTTAATTGACAAAGGTATTCGGGGCCACCGTGACGAAGCGAAATGGGATATTAATGTTGTGCTAATTAAAAAATAATAATAAGAGCACTGTCGACCTAGTGGCTTCAGCTTGCGACTCTCATCCCTGAGGTCCTAGGTTCGATCCCCGGCTCTGCACCAATGGACTTTTTATGTGCGCATTTAACATTCAGTCGAACAGTGAAGCAAAACATCGTGAGTAAGCGGTCTTGTCTTAGACCCAAAGAGTCGACGGCGAGTGTCAGGCACAGGAAACTGATCACCTACTTGCCTATGATAGATCATGAAACAGATACAGAAATCTGAGGCCCAGGCCTAAAAAGGATGTAGCACCACTAATTTATTTATTTTTAAATAACATTTAAACTTATCTGATTTTCCCATTTTAGTTCCTAACTCTTGACATCAATGTATTCTATAAAAAAAACTCGCGTTCACTTCTCTCTCACCTTAGACTCAAAAATCAGCCACGTGTCAGATGCAAAAGAAAGCCTATAAAATATGCACAAACAAACTTTATTAAAATATTAATAAAATATTGTATTTTAAGTCTCCGTTTATTTGTAATCAAATATACAGTATTTACAATTTTCTTAACCTACATAGGTACTAATAAAATAATTAAAAAGAAAATTGAAACAAACTTAAAAAGTTTGGTTCCCGTGGCAGTGTACCTTTAACACTGGCAGCATTTCCTCGCTGTATTACGATACTTATTCGTTGAGTGAGGAAAGCACCAGCTCTGGGTTCCCCGGTACTAACCAGGCGTCAACTTAAATCTAATCTTTTATATAAAGTAGTTTTAATTAAAAGAACTTTATTAATGAAATTAGTCACTCAAGTACTCTTACATATCTAAGAATTTCTCTTCTCAACGAAGAGAGACAGAAGAGATTTTTATGAATAGGTTTACCCTAAAAGTTCTTTGCTAAGTGTAAGGAAAAGCGAAATATTAAATACTTGTGAATGTTCTTACACAAATTGTTAAATGTTCAAATATCTGTATTAAAATGGTCGTCCCTTATTGTCAAAGTTCATAATCAGCAGAATCTTCCAAATTCCGCCTGCAAAACCAACCTAGGAGTTCAAATACCTCTTCTAACTCTTCGCGAATACAACCGAATGAACATTACTTATCCAAAGCTTGATATTTTCGGTAGTGGGCTGATCAATTTAAAAGCATTGTTAAGTGCCTATCAGATACCTAATCCGCGTAAGGTAATTTCTTGTTTATTGTTAAGTAAAATCTATAATTGTATGTGTTTTTGCGTATGTTTGTTTTTGTAACATTAATGTTTACCATGATTGTCTTGTTTTTTTAGAAAATATAGCTTGTAACATTTACTGTAAATATAGCATATATGTGGTGAACTTTAATAAATAAATATGGGAAATGTGTATATTAATGAACTCCAATCTAATTAAAATAAATTCTATTGTTTATTTCTTGTATATTAATGGGTATTTATTTCGAACAAACATAAAATAAGTTAATTATAAGTATTATTGATCCATAGGAACAACTATTATTTCTATAGAGTATAACTACGTCAATATAGAATCTGGCTTTCCATTAAAATATTAATCGGTCCTAAACAAATATTATAAGAAATGGTAAAAAATTACGATTAATCCTTTTTCACCAGCTACAATAGACGAAATCGATACACAAAATGCAACAATTGTATTCCACACAATCAATATTGCAACAAATCGAACGGAAATAGGCTCACAATTGCACACACCATTCAAACCATTGTAACCAAACAGGTGCACCGAAAATCCCACGAAACCTTCAAAAAATCAATAGACAAACGAATCAACGATAACAAAACGTCACGTCAAATGCTCACTTAACCCTACAATAACCATAAAGAATTACAATTAAACACGGCCAAAAAACGTCATAATATTGTCCGCAACAGTCGCGCAGAGGGCAGCGGGAGCCAATGGGGAGGCGCCCTGCTCCCAAATGCCTCTTGTGGGCCAATGGCACTCCCCGGGGCGGAGCCTCGAGCTTTCGCCCCCAGCGAAAACCTTTTCGCCTCCAGTCGTTTACAGATAAGCCTGCGGGATGGACGATTATTATTACATTTTGTACGCGTGATTCTGCGCCTGAGGCAGACCGATCGATGCGATGTGCTATGGTGTTGAGTCATTGTGATAAACTCTGTGTGCTGTGATATGTTTGCCTTATACTAGATATAGGCATGAATCTTTATATGCAGTGTCATCGTGAGGTATGCATTCTGTTTATAAGGAGCTGGTTCTATTTGCATGTGTTGCCATCTATGGGTTTCGAGTCGTACATTTAGAATATGACAATTTTAAAAAACGAAGTCTCTTAATTTCTTACGGGTTCTAAGTGTATTGAAAATAGTGTTCTGTGCTGTGTCTTTTATTTTTTTAGGAAATGTACAAAATGATTATATTAGCGTATCCAAATAAGGGAAAAGGCCGTTATGTACAGTAGGTCTTCTTTAAAGTGTTGTAATCTAAATATTATGTATAGGCTTAGAGTTGTGGAATTGGAATATGACAATTTTAAAGATTATCTCTTAAAGATTTTAAACGAGTTCTAAATGTATTGAAAATAGTGTTCTGTGCTGTGTTCTTTTATTTATTATGGGGGAGTCGATGTATAAAATTATTATATTAGCGTATCCAAATGAGGAGAAATATCCAACAAATAATTAGATTAAGAAATACTTAAACGGATATTTAAAGCGGTTACCGCTTGTTAAAGCGGTAACTTACAAATAGACAAACAAATATCTTGCGCTTAGACATGGAAGAACGGGTTGCTTGGGACACAGGTAAAAAGCTAAGTCCTAGGTTCAATTAATAATTAAAAGAAGACGCCTTTTCGAAGTGACAAGAACAATGTTTTTAAATACGATAATGTTCGACCGTCGACTATTTCTTCTCCTAAATATTCGCCTAAGTTTCATTTCTGAATATTAACTTTAGTCTAAGAATGAAATTTGTGTTATTTGTTAATATATTATGATAAAAGGCTGGGAAGACAGTCTATTTACCTATGAGGGACACACTTATGAAAATTTATTAACGTTTATTATTAATTTTATTTTAAATAAATTAAAATAAACTCAATATTAATATAAACATTATAAACGATATTTTTAAATAAAAAAATACAGCTAATAATGAAAATTAGGTTCAAAAAAGAAAAATTCTGGAGCTGTTTTTATAATTGAATTATTTTATATCCACAGGTGGAAAAATACCACGGCTTATTAGCCGCTGAGATTTCTCAAATTATATTAGTGCTTTCAAAGTAAAAACATTTCTTATTGCACACACGTATACCTAGGCACATAATTTTATTATACATAAGTAATGTTAGATAGAAAGTTACGATTAAAGATTAAAAAATTTCACTAAATATTTACTCAGTGCAGTGTTGGCCTTAGTGCAGGTCGTAGGTTCGATCCCCGGCTGTGCACCAATGGACTATTTTCCTATGTGCGCATTTAACATTCGCTCGAACGGTGAAGGAAAACATCGTGAGGAAACCGGCCTGCCTTACACCCAACAGTCGACGGCGTGTGTCAGGGACAGAAGGCTGATCACCTACTTGCCTATTAGATTGAAAAATGATCATGAAACAGATTCAGAAATCTTAGAAACATTTAGAAATCAGAACAATTAGAAAAACCAACCACAAAAAAGCTAAAAGGTAGGAAAATACATACAAATAATTATAATTACAATAAAAATGTAATTTATTAACTTTAACGTCCGCTTCAGTAATAATTAAAATTATAATATTGAAATTATAAAGAACTAACCAGTCCGCAAGGCTGGACATAATATTTCGGTAAATTTACGCGTTCTATCGGCTTACTAATTTGAGTCTGTTGAAATGATCTTAATAATCTAATAGGTGGACTGAAAAGTTCGTAGACTGACCCATAGATACTATCAAATTAATATTATGATTTTTATTTAGCCCTAACCTTTAAAAGACACAGGTATAAAATTTAGTTTGTGAGTGATAGTATTTTGAGTGAAGGAACTTTTGTTTGTTTATTAAAGGAACTTCGTGTGTTAATAAAGCTTAGCTTTTTGGCGAACTTACATGTGTCAGAGTTACCTTTAGACATACTGTTTTCCTTGCGTTAGCATTACCGAAGGAAGTTGCACACATAGAGAATCCAGTGGTCACCGGTCGGGGCCTGACCGACCTGAGTGCTGAGGTGACTCTAAGATTCAGCAAGTAAACTTATTGTATTTAATACATTAAAAGCGTTTTATTATTATTATTATCGAACAGGGGGCGAACGGGCAGGAGGCTCATCTGATGTTAAATGATGCCGCCCATAAACACTCTCAATGCCAGAGGTCTCAAGTGCGTAGTCGGTCTTTTAAGAATTGGTACGCTCTTTTCTTGAAGGACTACTTCAGTGGGCAGCTGGTTAGACATAGGTGGTGCGCGGAAAAAACAGCCTTAAAAAACGTCGGTGATGCGGGTGGAATTTCGTATAATCGACGTCCGAACGTCGATCTCGAAACTCAACTGCTGGTATTAATCCGATTAACTCCTCTGAACACTCTTCATGGTAAATGCGGTAGAAGATGCAGAGTGATCCCACATCTCTACGCAACGCCAAGGGATAATGCTCGGAGAGGGATTGATCATCGACGATTGAAACCGCTCTTCGTTGAATACGGTCAAGTGGTATCATAGTCAAACGTAAGATTCACAGATTAATAAATTTTAAACACGTGAATAGATAACCTCTCTGCCCGTTAATACTATTATTTTCACCAACAAACCGAGCGTTTAAACTCCGACAACCTGTAATTATACACAGAGCAGACAAAAACTTGCTATGGCTAATTGTGGAGCAAATTATAGGGACACCCTTCGAAACAAATAGGCCCGAGTTGGCCCTTAGAAATAAAGGCTTAGTAGTAAGGGACGGATTGTTTATTAAGAAAAAGCTTTCAAATAAATAAATCAGTGACGCTACAACATTTTAGGGCTGCCTTGCGATTTTGTAACTCACTTTTCGAACTCTCACTGCGGTTTTCGAAGCGGCGGCGGTCGCGCTCAAATCAGTCGTGAAGCAGTCATTTTACGATTGGCATTCTGATAAACAATAAACTACAAGCTCCCTCCTTATCAGAATGCCAAATCGTAAAATGACTGATTTGAGCGCGACCGCCGCTGCGAAAACCGCAGTGAGAGTTCGAAAAGTGAGTTACAGAATCACAAGGCTGGTCTCAGATTTCTGTATCTGTTTCACGATCATTTGTCAATCTAATAGGTTCCTATTAGGACGTTGATCAATCTAATAGGATAGGATTCTGTGCTTGACTTTTTGAGATTTTCCTTCACTGTTTGAGCGAATGTTAAATGCGCATAGACAGAAAGTCCATTGGTGCACTGCCGGGGATCGAACCTACGACCTCAGGGATGAGAGTCGCAGTACAGAACTCATCAGCCACCGCTTTCAGGCCGGCCTTTAAGGTTGGAGGATGAGAACAACTTCCTTCCTCCACGAGTAACTCGGGGTCACCGTATCACTTCGGCTCTGATAGTAGATAGTATCAAGTGAATGTCCAAATATCAAAGAAATCTTTTTTGTTCATATCAACCAAAGGCATGCTCTGATCTCGTCAATAAGAATAGATAAATGATATTTTGTATGCTAATGATAATGGACGTGCAATCGTTATTTAAATTACTATAAAGTGATCTATCATTATTAATTCAAATGCGATAAATTATCTTTAAAACATGTTTTTATGCTTATAATTTACTAAATTAATGCTAATTTTGCTATTTAACTCTGCTTAAGTAATGTCGGTGGTACTTTTTAACCCCAGGTGGTGTAAATTGATTCTTCATTGTGCGTAAAAAAGATAGGTGACGTCAACTAATACCAAAATTGACAATTGTCAAGCACAGATTATATAAACTAAACATATGCAAATTAGCCTGTCTTAGGGGCTTAGTCAAGATGCCTTAATAGTGTAGTGTATGTAGAAAGTCGAAAACTAAATTTGTATGAAAATGACAGTTCGTGTCGAAAAATTTTGGTGTTACATAAAAACATAGTTTATACTTTTAATGCATTTTTTTTATTTGGAAACTATTTTAAGTAAAATATACTTGTGGGGTTCCCGGCTCTTTCATATACGCAACCAAGTGAACTTAATATATTATTTGCGTTTCGGTAAGGTATGTTAACAGTACTTGTAACATATGTTTAAGAGACTTCATAAATTATAGTCATAAAAAAATGAATAACATATAACATTTTGATTAATATTATTTTTATTATAAAAATATGAAATATTGCTTCGATGAATTATTGTATTTCTTTACCGAGGCCGCTTTACTGTAACTATTTAAATTGAACGTTAATGAGTTCCGAACATTTTCAATTTATTGTGAACGATTAAAATATATAAAAAGAGCAATTTGACATTGCCATAAAGGAAATTAAAAAATAATGAAAAGGATTAAAACGCGGTTCCATTAAGGCCCTGTCATCGCTGATAGGATTTAAATTAGGCGCACAATAAGCTTGCTGTCAAATTCGCCATTAATTTCGAATTTCGAATTTGAAACGGGAGCGATGTTGCCATTGCAGAATTCTATGCTTCGGTCGTGACAAATCAATTAAGTGCGGATTCTTTGTTGGCGTGTTTTGACAGGAATTAAATAATTTTGTTCGAGACCACGCAGTTTCCAGTTTTCGCGATTTTTGAATTAGACTTCCCAACATGGTATTCTTCTTATCATAATAATTCTACTGTATTTTCAAGTAGGTACATTAATTGTGTTCTTGAATTATATGTTATAGTTTTTTGCTGTATAAATTTTAGTAGTGACATCAGGTGACAAATCATCTTATACATATAAAGTTCCTTTTTACTAATCGCTTAAGATTCAAGTTACATATTTATTATTAAGAATTGGACAAATTAAATGTCATATGCCCCGCCCACCGCAAGATCTGGATTTTTATAATTAAAATACAATTTAGAAGTTTTTAATCTTTACCGGGCATTATATATGTTATGCAACATTGTTCTACAATTTAAAATTAAATGATAAATGTTTCATAAAGATAAAGCATGTACTTAGGTTTGGGTACAGTAAAAAAATACTTTTTTAACTTCGCATTCAAATATATAATGTTTCAATTTATATGTGATCTAGTCAAAATTATAAATTACACACAAAGTTAGACAGTTAGGTAACTATTGTTCAAGTCAGTCAATTCAATAAATATATGAACACACATTACTAAAGTTTTATAGTATAGTTATATAGTTTATGGGTCACCACGCTTGAACCCCTTAAATGAGTGAAGCCCTCCTTCTTTGCTATATTTCCACAGGCACAGACACATATAAACACATACGTAAATGGGATAGTCGAGTAAAACTACGAATGATCACAGATTCACATAGGTGCGGCCTTATAAATGGACTACAGATTGCTTTTTACTATGATTGAAAAACATTGTATGTATACATACACACATACTTACAGTACTAAGCCAATACGATAATTTCGAAAAAATAAAATATTAAATTAATATATTATTAAATATACATACCTAGTAGGTATACAAAATATCGCTACTGTGATCTTTACAACTTTTTATAAAGCCGAATCGAACCAAACTATTGAGTATTATTTTGAGGTTATTTCCATGATTGATCAATTGCCTTAAAGGCCGTACTCAACATTTCTAGTTTATCAAACCGCAATTTCCATCGTCATTAATACGTATAAATCAAATCATTTTTCATCGTCCATTTTTTGTAAGGCAATTTAGAGGTATTGTGCCGGCGATATCCCGACGTTCTTGAACCCGAATTTATATCTGACATTATTCAAATTCACCTTGTTTCACCTAATTAGAATCCATTCAAGCGTACCCCATTAAAACTCGTCTAAATTAAAATTCAAATACACTTATAAATCACGTCACACAAAGACAATAAAATATGTCCAATACGTTCAATAATTAATACAACAATACGGAGCGAGTAATTAAAATAAACTAATTTCTAAATGCGAGTTTATGAATGGTGTTTTTTTTGTTGCTGGCAACATTTCTCATTCTCTGTCAGCGCTGACAGTTCGGTTGTTTCTTTTTCGAAGTGCGAGCTCTCAGCGTGTCGTAGCAACCGTTCGAATTATCTCGTTTTAATTACATAAATATCACTGCAGTTTATAATAATTATCATTTTAAATTGCGAACAGCATTTAATTAAACTGACTATTGAAGATATAATTTTATTTTTAATTAAATCTTTCCTGTTTTATTGCCGTTATAATACTGTACTTAAACTAAACTTTATACGATGCATAAATTACGTCAATTTAATTAGCATTTTATATTATCATGAATAAGTAAATTATGAAGGACCACCCTTCATTCGACCTCCCAACACAGAAAATTCCCAAATCCATTCTCACGATTATCTCTCATGTATTAGGATTTTAATTCTGGCAACACTGAACTGGATGAGCGAATCAGGAACGCATAATTACAACTTTCGGTTGGAATTTGGAAATGGAATCGCAGCACGGTAGCCAATAACATGCAATTTAAATGTTTTGAATTTCGAACACGATTCTTGTTTTACTTTTATTTTGGACATGTGCACTGTTCACGAAATAAATCATTGTTGTATGATAATAAAGATCGCTTTGTACGTGGCTTTACACATAACAGTTTTACGTTGTGTTATATTAAAAAAATGTATTTAATAAGAAACACAAAAGTTAGTTGACAACACACAAATAAAACGAGTACCAAAAAACACTGTCAACCAACCAGAACAGCGATTTGCATAGTACATACAATGCTCAGATTAAAAATCAACATTAAAGTAATTTACAAAAATGTAACAAGAAAGAGAATTACGACTAATATTATGTCAGATTTGCTGTCCAATAAATCTATGTTATAATTTATTATCATAATAACTTTACAAAATATCTATGACTTAATGTCCAAAAACCCCAATCCAGTATTTCACCTCGCTCCAAGTCTTTCCGGCTCCCTTCGCCACTGCAACTGTACGAAGCCGGGTTTGCTTGAAACGGCCACGCTTCCGCTTTCCTTGCGGGTTCTAATCCAGCACCTGCTTGGAGATATGATTGGAATTTCTTCGGAGTGAATGGCCTATCCATTTCCACTTGCGTCGCTTGATCTGCTGGCTAATCGGGCAGCGCTCCCAAAGTTGCTGAAGATTTTTTCGGGCCAGTAGATACCCAGAATACGGCGAAGACTGCGGTTGACAAAGACTTGAAGTCGGTGCGACAAGTCTTTCACGTTTCACAAGCATAAAAATGTCAAAATATCTATAAAAGTATTTAAACAACATTTAGATAAATAAATTTACCTTAATTACATATGAGCATTTTAAAAGCTTAGACAATATTAAAATAACAATAGTTTTAAGTGACCTGTCAGTTCAGTCATAGATCATACATCGACATTTTATCTGTGGACCGGAAACCATGACACCTCCATATTTACAACCATCAATTATGATAATAGACTAGCCATCCTACTCTATAGTCTATTTTTTGTCTATTAACCTTCACGGTTCATTGAACGTGACTTTTAATACTTTAAAAGAATTATATATATTATATTTATTATAAAGTGTTTGGTTATACAACGCTTCCAAAACAAAGTCCTAAGAGGAATTGTCAATATAATGACAATGACAGACTTTTTAGTCTATCGGAAAGAGCCGTCGTGGGATTTGAGGCTTAATTTTATGTTAACCAAACTACTGCGTCGTCATAGTTTGACAGTTATCTTGCTACTGAAAAGAAAAATATATTATTTTGTAAATAATTGAATTGACACATTTGAGCAGTGTTACCTAACCTTTTTTGTGCAAATTTAAGAGATAGAAAAAGTCCCTGGACACAATGGTAAGGGAGTATTATTATAAAATAAATTAAAAAATGTATGCTAAGGTACCTTAGCTTAATAGTCCCTATGGTTAATATTAAAATAATTTTTAATATTAAAATAATTTTTAATATTAAAAAATTGTACAGATCACTTAAGAAATTTAAATGATAGGATTTAGCTAATCACTAGGAAATAGTTAACAAATCACAAAAACTGAAATTCTAATTCCAAATAATTTTAATCACGATTTTTCTATATTCAATTATTATTTTAATGAAGATCCTTGATCCTTGCGAGAGATTTTATATTAGGTTCCAATTTGGTTAGCTTCTTCTCAAATCTCAGACCAGTGTTGGCCTGGTGCCTTCAGCGTGCGACTCTCATACCTGAGGTCGTAGATTCGATCCCCGGCTGTGCACCAATAGACTTTCTTTCTAAGTGCGCATTTAACATTTGCTCGAACGGTGAAGGAAAACATCGTGAGGAAACCGACATGTCTTAGACCCAAAAAGTCGACGGCGTGTGTCAGGCACTGGAGGCTGATCACCTACTTGCCTATTAGATTTAAAAATGACCATGAAACAGATTGAGAAATCTGAGGCCTAGACCTAAAAAGGTGGTAGCGCCACTGATTTTTTTTATATTTTTATTAATTAATACCTAATTCGACTAAGTGAAAGTGAGGGTATGTACGTGAGTACGGTAGTTGAAAAATATTTTTTTTTTTAATTTTCCTAACATACTATTAATTAATATATCTATCTTATATAGCTATACATATATATACCTTTCCTCACAATGTACTGAACACAACACCCAGTTTTGAGAGGAACACTAATTCCATTCACTTATTATCTCTCAATTTTTACCACGTATCAATAAAGACTATACTTACAAGCGAAGTCATGGGTCGAGGCTTGTAAACTAATTACACGGTTACCGTGTTACGGCTGCGCGTGCGCCGGTCACGATTTTAACTTTCTTTTTAACGAAGCGTTTGATAAGATATATATTTTTTTATTTTTTATTAGTAGTATGTATAAAATTGGTATTTATTGGAAGTGACGTTCCAAAAGGCTTGTATGCGTTTTATGGAAAAATCTTGTCAAAATTGGTTTAGTATTAGCATATTTATTTTCTCTACTGGGGCAAAAGGGTACACATGATAATGTATGGAAATAATTATTGAACTGCACAGATTAACAGTTTTTAATTGTCCGTTGAGTGAACTGACTAACGGTCTGCTTCATTTCAGTTCCTATTCTGTAAGAAATAGATTTTTTGTAAATATTTTAATATATTACTGTATGTTTTAATATGTGCATGTATTGTTTTGTATGTGATATAAATGTATATCTTTGTCGCATTAATCTATAATGGTAGCTTATTTTGCTAAAATAAATAAATACTGTATTTTTGGTGTTAAAGCCTAAAATATTAGATATATTGTTTGCATTAATATTATTACCAACACAAATATACAGTTTTTACAATATTCTTAACTTTATAGTAATAATAATTAAAAAATAGAAAATTAAAATAAATTGGAAAAGTTTGGTTTGAACTGCTACAGGGAGTGTGCCTTCAACGCTGGCAGCATTATTGTATTGCAATATTTATTCGTTGAGCAAGGAAAGCACCAGCTCTGAGGTCACCATAACCAAGCCCCAACTTTAATTAGTGCCTGTGCACTTGAACCCCACGGCACAAGAGTCTCGACTCCAAAGAAAACAAAATCAAAGTTGGAGGAAAGCTATATATTCGATCCGTTTATTATTTACCGCCTTTTGTGCTTCTCTCAGGGAAGTGAGAACCTTAATTATTTATTTATATATTAATTCTTCCAATCTACATAACCAGTAAAAACATCCCACCTAACGTTATTTCCTCTACAAGTTCTATACTAAAAGATGCGTCGACAATTCTCTATAAAGTTTACAACACATAATTTTTATGAACAATTATTTAGAGATTTCTAGACACTCGTGCCACGCCTCGGGCGAGACTTGTTTGGCGAACTTGTTCGAAATTTAACTTCACTTTTATTTTAGTTCAAAGTACCTATAGAGTTTTACTTTTCGTTTATGAATATAAATAATTAAAAATAAATCAGTGGCGCTACAACCTCTTTAGGTTTTGGCCTCAGATTTCTGAATCTGTTTCATAATCATTTTTAAATCTAATAGGCAAGTAGGTGATCGTTCTGTCCTGATTTCTTCGACTTTTTGAGTCTTTCTGAGCCTCGTATTTCCTAGCTCCAAGTCTTCACGGCATTGTTTAGTTCATCTGGACGTTGCCAGGTTTGCTTGGCCACTCTTCCTTCAGATTCCAATCCAGCGCCTGCCTGGGGATATGATTAGGATATCTTCGGGGTGTATTGTCTATCCATTTCTACTTGCGTCGTTTGATTTGAGAGCAGATACAGTTTAGCTGGGAGCCTACCACGACCTATTCTTGCGAGCCGAGTTCCATCTGCTTTTTAAAACGAAAAATGTATCTTAAATAATGAGTATCGTCGCTGTAGAATAATAACCTCTTATGCCCATTACAGGAAACGAAAAAAAAAAATGAATTTCTTCAATGTTCGTTAAAATATTATTATGTGTTTTTGTCCATAGTTTTGGATGGTAAAATGGACTTATATATTCATTACATAAATAAGTCCTTACTTCATGATTATACCAATTAAATGACATAAGAGTCTAAGAATAAAAAAGAAATGGTTTTTTGACATACGAGGTTATCATTCTACAGCGATAGTATGGAATTTATCTTAAAAAAACTGCTGTTAAAACCAATTAACATGGTAACATTAGATTTCAACATTCCTTACTTCGATTAAGCTCCTGTCTACGCTTTTAATTTATGTAAAAACGGAAGTCAGTTGTTACACGCTTTTAAGAAAGCTATAAGTGAATTTGTTAAAAATGAAAACTGTATTCTATTTTTAAAGGAATAATGGTGAAATTTTAAAACATCCCCGAGTGCGTATTATAAATTGGTTGCCTCGTTCCAACATTCCAGCACCGCCTTCTTTTTTTTAAATTGCTTTGGTAAATTGCCAGTAATTTGTTTTTTTAATGTTACAAGTTGTTTAAGTTTCATAGATTAAAGAGGTCTCTCGCTTTAAACTTATCGATGTCACCATTATGGTCATACCCGAATAATTTATATTATAATATTGAAACTATGTATATACGTAAAGTTCACGTCATATAAGTCAATTTTATGTAAATTAATTTACACTGATGTATTCCATATTGTATTGATATATATACATATATCTCGGATTCCAAATCTCTAACAACGACAGCACTATCCCCAAGATAAAAAGGCATGGCTAAAGATGCCATGACACGTTTAAGCAACATCTGGAAGAATAAAAAGAAAAGAAGATTTGGTATCAAAACCAAAATCAGACTGATACGGGCTCTAGTATTCCCTATCTTCCTTATCATATTACGGGCATACAATGCGCAGAGGCGATGAGAACTTGGAGAACCTGATCGTGGTGAACGGAAGGCGAAAGATCACGGGGCTGAACCAACCACATGGACGGATTAAGTGAAAGACTCATCGTCCTCAAAACTATACACTGTTATAAGAAAGGCGCTGGACAGAAACCGGTGGAAACATTCTCCGCTCCAAATGTTTCCTTGCTGACCATGACTCAGACATGAGCTACCGACTGAAGACAGATTTCTATATTATATTTATTTTAGTTAGTTACTAATAGTTAAATAAATTTTTACACATGACACTGATAATTACTATAAGATATAATTAAGTAATACGTCTCAAGTGTGAAAAATTCAAAAAAATAGTTCTTTATTCGTTGTTGAAGTTGGCAACACATTCTAATTTCTAAGTATATCACAATTCCGTTAAGTCAAATTAAAATATGCCTATCAAAATTTCAAATATAGAATAACAGAAAGCTTTTAAACGCAAGATTTTAATCATTAAGCAGCGTTTAAACTCTGTTGTCGAAACGCCACGAGAGGGCGTGGTCGCATGATGGATGTCTGCGCCTAAGATTGAATGTCGTACGTCACAAACCCTATTACCCAAGCATAAAGATATTTGTACTTGTATAAAGAAATATAAACTCTATTTTGTATGTAATAAGAGTTACAATGATGTAAAAATAAAATTGTAATATTAACTTTTGTTCCGACTGGTCCATTTGGTCGAGGAAAAGGTTAGGTAACTGAATATTAATGAAGGAAGTGGTTTTTGTGGTCTAATTAAACTGGTGAAATATTGTCTTGTACGATTGGCTTGTCATGAGCTTTTATGAGTTTTATCATTAAGTCTAGTAATAAATAAGTATCTGTTTCAATTGATTTTAATATATCTTTGTTTAATTAGAATTGTTTATTAAATGAGTATTGGAGATTTTTGGTGACGGTTTTCTAAATGTTTGCTTCATGTTTTTTATTATAAAGAGGTTTGTTTCATTACTTAAATCTAAAGACTTGTTTTTAACGGACAAACAATATCTACTATTCCAAAGAATGTCTACGTCAAATATTTAAATAAACAAGTATGAAATCACCAGGATGTTAAATCTAATAGGTTTATTATAAATATTTGCAAACGAACAGGAGGCTCATCTGATGTTAAGTGATAACGATAGACACATTTCTAGAGGGTTTTACGTTGCCGGCCTTTTAAGAATCGGATTGTCGAAGTCGAATTGGTTCGGAAATACATCGGTGGGAAGCTAGTTTCACATCGTGGTGGTGCGCGGCAAACACAGCTTTAAAAAACGCTGCCTCAGTGGTGTAGGACGGACGTCGAGGTTATACGGGTGGAATATCGTATTCTGCCTCAATGTCCGAAGATGATGAAGCTTATGATGAAGATTATTAGAGAACTAATATCTCCATTAAAATATGGTTTAGAGTTAAAAGGGTTATATATATATTATGTCGTTTAACTGTAACCAACTTAAATATAATTGCCAGTAAACAAGATCACTAAGTAAGTATTTTGTTTTGTTCTAGGTAAGCTGTGAACAGAAACCGTCTACTTCATGTTAGTCCATAGGAAATATTTTGAAAATGACTTTCCGTTGTGTGCCCACGTTTCAAGCAGTTTCGAACGATAGCAACGCCACATGGGTAAGTTGTATGGCTACTCGATCATAGATGTCGCTTTAATAAATAACATTTTGGTAGCTACTTCTTAAATTTAGTTTTAAATATTAATATTATTTTTAAACCAATTTTTATTAGAAGCTTTTTTAATAAAAATAAATAAGTATAGTATTGAATGATATATAGTGAATGAAATATTTTGTGTAAAGCGCCCTCTAGTTCGACTATACAATATGTTTAACTGATCTACGTTTCTTGATAGTACTGTTTATAGAATATAGAGAGCAGCAGTAGTTTCTACAAATGAGAAATTTTCATTTGATATTGAAAATTCCAACACAATAACAAATTTCTATGATTTTTAAATACGTATATACAATTTAACAAAATTTTAGACTATATTTGCCCTCGACGATAATCCTGTGTTTGTCAAAACTAGAGAGTAAATAAACTCTATGGTTTTGCATATAGAAACTACAGTACCGCATTTATCATACATATTAAATATACTTCAACTTTTTAAGACTACAATAAAAGCTTAAACCCACTCAACCTAAGACGAAACCGTTAAAATCAACAATGCCACCGATCAAATATACTAATGGCGCTATAAATTAAAACAGAGCCAAAACACTTAACCATCGTGTAGGTGTCACAAGTATTGACACTATTTGACATGCTTTTGACATGTCAATAAGGCATGAAGGGTCAAGATGGGTTCACAAAGCATCACGCTTATATTTAAAACATTGTATTGTTATTACGCTATATTGCGAACAGTTTTGCGCATTATTTCACAGGAAATTTTCCTAGGTATTTAGTTATACTTTTATTATAAATATATTATATCTTTATGTTAATAATTGCCTTAATTCCTTCAAAATTTGACAGCGCGTTATCAAACTTACAAAGAAGAAATAAATTAATATAAATAAATTATTATTTATATATGTATTATATAATACTTCGTTTAGTAAAACCGATAAATCATTTTGTACTTAAATTCACAACTTAAAATTTTAATAATTATCTCCTCACGCCAAGTGTTACCTACTTGCTAGGGCTGGCACCTTCGTTAGAATACCTAATTATTCAGTTTTCGAAATAATTAGGTATTCTAAAGCGTGTAGTTATTATTAGATATTTTTTTAAATAACCAGCTCTTCACTCTTCCTCGTAGTCTTCTTGGAATCTAGAATGCCATTTCTGAGAACAAAGTTGCCTTAGAATAAAAACATCTTAAATATCGCTTAGAAGCAGTGGCTGCACTGCGTGATGTACCCCCCCCGTACTATCATATTACCCACCACTATTAGTACTACTCGATGTTGTGACTGCGGCCTTTGGGCTGGTCAATGAGTGATTCAACTCTTTAGATTGGGTCCATAGCTTAACTTGACAGGTATTACTAAAAAAAACTAATTTACTTAACTAGAC